>JABSTQ010006568.1:0-36720 GCA_013358835.2 Ixodes persulcatus | reverse complement strand
AGCGCGCGACACGAGGGCGCTGCGACAGTAGCGCGCTTGACACTAGAGCGCACGACACGAGAGCGCATGACCAGTTGAGCGCGCGACACTAGAGTGCATGACCAGTTGAGCGCGCGACACTAGAGCGCACGACCAGTTGAACGCGCGACACGAGAGCGCCCAACCAGTTGAGCAAACACCGAAAAATGTGTCATGTATCCGCGGCTCCACAGACAGAACAAAATTGTGCGACTCATCGAATTGAAGCATTGGTGATTTTTGATTCATTGAATACGCCTTTAATAAAAAATAAAAAGGGTACGACTCTTTCTAACCAATTGTTTACGGACATCGGAGAGAAAAGGGGGCAGGGGAGTGGGCTGGGGCATATAGGTACCGGGAAAGTTTGCAGCTGAGTGGAGCAGGGAGTCTAAGATTTCTTCACAGTGCTGCGGTGCGCCTCTCGGATATACTATAAACAGTTTTTTTGCTATATCTGGTCTATTCTTGACAGGCATTTGGGCTCCGATCTATTTGGTGGCTATTTAGACGTCCCTCGCATAAGTTTAAATGGTATTCTGACGTCTATGTCCGTAATGAAGAAAGATCACCGCTAAAACGTATCAGTAAAAAACTCATCGAAGGAAAGCTCAGCGCAATTTTATCGCATGCAGATCTTTTCAGCCATTTAACGGATACAGGAAAACCTCCCCTGAAAATCTGTGATATACAAAATCAAATAACTAATGAAGCCTTCATTAGTTCTTTGATTTAGAAAACGTTAGAGAAAAAGTTATAAAAATTAGAGAAAAACATTGCAGCTGACCTAGGCTAGGTCAGCTGCAATCTTTGTTGTTTTTTTTTTCTGCAAAAATGCACGCTACAGATATTATTCTTTTTCTGTTAGCTTTTTGTAACACTTTTTGGTTTGTCACACGCAAACATTTCGTCGACTCATTTCGCAATGTCATTGCTGAATTCCGCGGAATAAATCCCTGCCAATTTACATAAAACACGCGATGACCGAAAGAGTGGCCGGTCCGGTCGGTCCACTCGCGCTGGACTGGTTGTGCGTTCTCGTGACGGGAGCTCGACTCAAGAGCGCTGCGCTAACGTCGCAGCGCTCTTGAGTCGAGCGCGCTAACGTCGCGGCGCTCTAGTGTCGCGCGCTCTAACGTCGCGGCGCTCTAGTGTCGCGCGCTCTAACGTCGCGGCGCTCTAGTGTCGCGCGCTCTAACGTCGCGGCGCTCTAGTGTCGGCGCTCTAATGTCGGCGCTCAAGTGTCGTGCGCTCTAGTGTTGTACAGCCCTTTACTATAATCCCATATTATCATGACATCTCTCACAACCTGAAGGCATGTGCGAGGCAGTTTGGAGTAGACACGGTCTTTAGTTCAGATTTTAGATTAAGCAAACTAACGTCATTTGAAACAGGTGTGACTGAGTGCAAAAAGGCTCATCGGGAAAAATCGGTATGTTGCGAGACTGGTGTTGTATATGAGATACCATTGGAGTGTGGATTTAAGTATGTAGGGCAGACGTCACGCTGCATAAATGATAGATTAAACGAACATAAAAGAAATGTAAAGAACAATGCACAAAACTCGGAAATAGCAAAACATATTCATGAATGTAACAACTGCACGGCGCTCTGGTCGGAGACGGAAATAATACACAAAGAGAGGAACGATGTAAAGAGAGTAGTAAGGGAGACAGTGCGGATAAAGTCTCTAGTCAACTGCATAAGTCAGGCTTCACTTCAGTTTGGAAGCAATTCAAAAGGCTTTCTAAAAATGTAATCTTTTTTATATATATATATATTTTTTTTTATTTTTAGGTTGTTTGAAGTACGACCTGCTTGTGATTCTTTGCTTTGTGTGGTTCTTACATGTATTGGCCCAACTACCGTTTCAGTGTGTGCGTGTTTTTTTTGTATGTGGAGAAGGCGAGTTATGATTCAGAAGTATGAACTGTGTCTGGAATAGTAGGGAAAGAGATCCTTTTGTTCAAGTTTGAAGGTCAATAGATGTTGCCTTATCGCGTCGACCTGTAAAGGTTGTCAACGTTCTTGCATTGTGTGGTGAAGACTGTGGCGCCTGAACTGTATAGACTTCGTCCTTTTGTGTTTTGTGTTGGTGGAGATGACCTTGAGATTGAGACTATATAAGGAGGTGGACTAAATAAACCAGTTAGCTGAGTTTGAGACGTCGTCCTGTCTATTTTCTGTTCCTTTTACGTTTTGATGCTTCTTCTCTATACCCCAGTCTCAGGTTAAATCAACACGGTTTTTTCCGGGCCATAAAATATTTCACGAAATTTTACATCTCTACGCACGACTGCTTCAACGAACGCGCAGCCTCCACCGCAATGTCAGTTGAATGGGGAACGGGGCATACAAAAAGCATATTTACCTTCGAAGGATCGGGCAACTTAGGAGAAGTTCTGGATCTTTGGCATGATACTTAGGATTCAGTCCCGACTCCTCGTCAGGTTTTAAAATGTGCTGATCTTCGTAGCGACCTGTCGTCCACATTGTAGCCTGGAACGGCACCCGCTGACTTTTCGCCGCCAATCCGTTTTTACTGGTGTTTGTGAACCGTGGCCTAACAGTTACGTCTTCACTCGAAAGCTTTCCTTCATCGGCTTCGCCTTTCAACCCCGTCTATGCGTCTTTGTCTCGCTTTCGACTCCCACGTCAGAGGTTTTGTTCTCAAATGGGCATCGGGAAAAAGTAATTACAAAAGTCATTAATAATTTCGTCAAAATAAAGTCCGAAAGTAATTCATTACATTACTAAATTACTAGCATAGAAAAGTAATTCATTACATTACTCAATCCAGCAAAAAGTAATTTCATTACACTAATTTTATTACAGTAATGGCATTACTGCCATATCTGTTCTTCTTAAAGGACGCAGGAACGCTATTCCACTCTTGATAGCCCCCGCCTTCAGTTGCTCTTGCCTGGTGAGGTTTCTTGGACACAAATGTTGTGTAATGTCATAATTTGGTAAATATTAAATTTCGAATTGAAGTATCTGTATTAATCTACCTTAAGTTTTTTTTCTATACATACTCTTACATTAATTTATGTGTTTAAAGGCTTATCTAAGATTATTTATTTCGTTTTTTTTTGTATATATTTACTATTTTTTCCTGGCACTTAAGACTGCGACACATCGTTGGTCCGGCCCCTTTTTCAGAAAGTTTGGAGACCCCTGGCCTATAGTAAAGGATTTTCACGGTCCTCGTCCCCATATCACGTGGCGTGATGAATAAAAGTTGGCCTGTCCGGGAGGAGCTAGTTGAAAACGATGAAAAACCACGCTCAAATTTGGGACAGGACAAAAGGAACGAACATAGGACAAACACGCGCTGGGTGGTTGACATAGTTCGTAAGGAACATGCGTGTTCTATTCAGCATATTCGATTTAACTTATTTATTTGTGTTATCTGAACTTCGAAGCTATCATTATTCATCATTTTTTTATCTTCTTTTAAGCCATCTCGTTGATTAAACGTGTTAACCTTAGAGATTCGATTAGACTGGTTGTTCCGTAACCACGTACGTCCCCCGAACCGGGGAGTCGATATTGATTTCTGACGACGAGGAAGACAATGAACGGGTCTCCGCTAGCAAGGCGTTAGCTCGGTTTTCAGTTTTGCTGGCAAACTACCCCACTCGACCAGCCGCGTCTTTACCTATTGCTTTATGCTCCGGAGATAAAGATGCCTATTAAGTAGAACGATCTCCTCCTCAAGCAGAAGCCATCAAGAAATGGTGCCTGGCGCGCGTCTTCGACTGGTGTGTTTAGCGCCCCATCCCATTCATACATCAAAAGGGGTCCAGAAGTGGCAACAAATGACGTCACAGAAGCGGCCATGTTATGTAGTCGGATGTCAAGATCCTGGTGGTTGGTGCTAGAACTTCCGGCAAACAGTACGAGCGTTGCCGCCAATGAGGTCTACGACGTTCTGGCGAATACACCCCCAACAACACCCTACGATGATTATATGTCTTGTATATATTTTTGTTTTGTAGAACTCAGTTTAGTTTCTTAATAACCTGTGTTGCTCATTCTATGCCTTAGATTTCTTAATTTTAATGAACCCAAAATAGCCAAATGGCTATGGGTCCATCTGCTTTTTTAGTAAAATGTATATGCACCTCATTGATAATAAACGAATTGAATTGAATAGAATTGAACTGAAGACTGCTCTGCCCCAGAGCACCGAGGTTTCGGAACGCTCCCACTTGCAGCGAGTTCTCTCGGCGAAAGAGCTCTGTGATCGGCAGCCAAGCCAGTTGCTGCGTCGCATGACCCAGATTTTTGGCGAACGCGCTAACAGTCAGGACGACGTATTCCTCCGCGAGTTGTTCTTGCAAAGGCTCCCTTCCAAGGTTCAAATGGTTTTGGCAACTACGACGACGTTGAACGTCACCGGACTTGCCACACTGGCCGACGCAGTAATAAAGGCTACCACTCCATCCGTCGCAAGTATTGCTGTGGTTCCACAGCAAACAACAGCCCTGTACTCTGGATCAGCCACCAACAGCCAGCCTTCCCAGGCCAATTTAGAGCTGTTTTGCCAACGCTTGGTGGAGATCGTCGTCGCAGCTACACAATCCTGCGCCCCCAGCCCCTTGAGTCTCGTCGCAGGCGTTCGACGTATCGTCGGGCACGCGACGAAAGCGCGCGATCACCGAGCTCTTCAGGGGCATGCTACTATTACCGCCGCTTTGGTGCCAACGCCCGTCATTGCCCCTGCCCGTGTTCATGGAAGGGAAAGAGGCGGGCCGATCTGTAGAGGTGACAAGTGGCCGGGGCTTCGACGAATGTCGCCTGTTTTACTTGAGTGTCCGAGTCACCAACAACCGGCATCTTGTCGACCCCGGGGCCGAAAGCAGCGCAGTTCCAGCAACACGTGCCGATCGAAACAGCGCCATTCCAGTTCAACGAGAACGGTCGATCACCCTACCCTCGGCCTCTGACGGGTATTCCGGTGGATTTTTCTGGTGGCCGATGTCTGTTAAGGAAGTCTCGGCGCGGCCTTTCTCAACCACTACGGCTCTTTGTGGATGTTAGAAGCACGCGACTGATAGACTTTACCACGCGACATTTTCATCCGTGGTATCGCAACGGACGACGATGCTCTCTACACCTTTGCCTGTACGATCCCAGAAGGAGTGTTCAAGAACTCGCTGAGTAATGTTTCGAGCCTGACTCAGTCACCTGATTGGACACACCCCTCTCGCACGATGTGCAACACCACATCATAACGACAGCACCACCCGTTTAATGTCGTCCCTGCCGATTAGCCCTAGATAATCTCCGCGACGCTCGCCAGGGGTTTGAGCACATGTTATACCTTGGTGTTTCCGACTCTAGTCTGGCAGCTGGGCACCTCCCTCGCACATGCATGGTGTAGAAGAAAAGTGGATACTGCCGGCCATGTGGCGATTATCATGCACTAAATATAAAGAGTATATACCGGGCAGGTACATTCTACCCAACATTCAGGATTTTACGGTGAACCTCAAAGGCGCGACGATCTTCTCGAAGATTGATCTGACACGCACCTAACACTAAATTTCTGTGGACAAAGAAGACATTCCAAAAACAGCGATCACGACACCGTTTGAACTTTTTAAATTTCTCCGCATGCCCTTTTTGCCTTAGAAATGCGGCTCAGTCATTTCGACGGTTTATTGACGCTGTCACGCGAGGGCTACCTTTCGTCTTTGCATACTAGACGATTTGCTCATAGCCAGCAAGTCACCCACTTAGACCTTCTCCTCGAGAGACTGTCCAGCCACAGCATTGTCATCAGCACCGGGAAAATGTTTTCGGAGTTCAGAATTTGTAATTTCTTGGTCAATGCCTCGACTTCTCGAGCATTCGTTCATTGCCTTCAAACGTACAAACCATCAAATATTTTTTGAGAACGACTTCGGCCACCAAGTTTCGCCAGTTTCTCGGTTTGGCAAATTGTTACCGACGCTTCGTTCCGAACTGCATGAAACTGCTTCAGCATCTTGAGATCCTCCTAACGAAGAGTGAGCGACAAACTTTGTCCCTTCCATGAAACAGACTCAGAACTTGCTTTCTGCGAGGTGGAGAACTCACTTCCGAAGTATCGATGCTAGTACATCCTAAACATGACGCCCTAATATCGCTGATGACTTGCACATCTATCACAGCCGTAGAGGCGGTGCTCCAACAAAACGTCGACAGAGAATAGCAGCCGGTTCGTTTCTTTTTTATGAAGCTCATGCCAGCGCAAACGCACTACAGCGTTTTTGGACGTGAGCTATCAGCCGCCTATCATGGCTGTACGACAATTTCGACATTTTGACGAGGGACGGCCATTTACCATATGGACTGACCACAAGCCTCTAACTTACGCCATTCTGTAATTTAGGGTCTCACTACACACCACGTGAGATACGCCAGCTAGCATTCCTGTCCGAATTCACAACGAACAATCGACACGTTAAAGGAGCCGTCAACGTCCCACTGATGTCCTCAGCCAGATTGACTCCGTCAACACTCTATCTTCTCCTGTAAACTTGGAATTGCTGGCCCGTACGCAGATTAGCGCTGGACGTCCATTAAAATTTTTAACCCGATTAATCGCCGCCCTTCATCGATTAATTAATCGATTAATCGGTCTCGTTAATTTCCATGCATAATAGTTTTACAAAGTCAACATTAATATTTGTGTTCTGTTTTGGCATCTGCTGAATATTAGGTAAAGGGCGGAATATGCAATTTTTATTATGAATCAACCTTGATGTGTAGTTAAGAACAGTTCAAAGGCACTCACACTCACATATATTATTTCTTCTGCTGCGTGAGGTAGAGAGGTTCGTTGATATTATCCGGCAAGAGTGACCTCCTTTGATTGTTCACACTAGTCTCTGCTGCGCTAAACGGACACTCGAGCGGCGTTGAAATGGCCGGGACATGTGTAACCTTTTGGACTTCGCAGGAGTTACAAATCTTGCCCCTGCAGTTTACTTTAGTCTACATTTTGACTTAAAGTTTGCCCTTCATAAGGTGTTCTCGTCCATCTCTGCGTGGTGAAACCGTTTAATTTTTACTTTATTTTGGTTCGTTAAAATATTACCGATTAACCGGTTAAAAATTAATCCTGATTAAAGCATTATTTGATTAGTCGGTAGGTTAATCGTTCAATTGCCCAGCCCTAATTCAGATCACCGACAAAGAATTGCAGACCCTACGCAATCGCTACAGCTGTGCGATGTAAGCTTTCTAGGAGGCATCACACTGACTTGCGACCTCAAGGAACGTCTAGGCCATTTTATCACGTGAGCTTCGACGACAACTTCTTAATGCGATTCAATTTTTGTCGCATCCAGGCGTACGAGCATTCCAGACGCTCTTGTGCGACCACTACGTTTGGCCTCGGATGAAATTCGAGGTTCGTGACTGGGCGCATCCATGCATCGCATGATAGTGCGCGAAAGTACAGCTGCATCCGGTACCATCAAGTCGTCCAGGGATTTCCCCAGACCCCCCCCCCCCCCAGGGGGGGTATACACCCCCCCCCCCCTAGTTTTCCTGGACACCCCCCCTTGAATCTAAAAAAAAAAAAAGTAGAAAACACCACTTCTCAGGTGTATATAATGAGAAAGGGAAACATACATTACGGGTATGAGCATTTGGTTAATAGACGTCTGTAATTTAGCTAGTGGACTAAAAAAGAAACAGTTTTATATTTTATCTAGCCTCGCCTCGCATCGCCTCCCCCCCCCCCCCCCCCCCCCTCCGAGCCATTGGGACACCCCCCCTTGATTAGAATCCTGGGGAAACCCCTGAAGTCGTCCGTTCCTCCAACCAGAAAATCTCTTCAACATGATGCATCTGGACCTGGTCGGAACCTTACCGATTTTTCAGGGACAGAAGTACATCCTAACGTGCGTCAACAGATTTGCAAGGACGCCAGAGGCAACCCCACTGCCAGATATCACCACGACCACCGTCGCTGAGGCGTTTATCGTCACATGGGTATTCCGATTTGGCTGCCCTTCAAAGGTTGCTACCGACAGGGGTCGAGAATTCGAATCGTCACTTTTTGCCAAGCTTATTCGACTGCTGGGCACCAATCGATGGAGAACGACTGCCTACCACGCACAGTCGAACGAAATGGTCGAGCGATTGCATCGCCATTTGAAATCGGCCCTTGCGGCTCACAATGGTCCCTCGGGTTGGGTTCGTCATCTTCCCCTTACGCTTCTGGGAGTCCTGTCAGCCTTGAAGGTGGACATCGGATGGTTCACTGCCGAACTTGTCTACGACACTCTACTTCGCTTGACTTCAGAGTTTTTTTTTTTAAGTGGAGCTACCCCAACATGAAAGGCAGTTGGTCTCTGTAGAAGAGCCGAAGCAAAATGTTATTAATTTGCGACCGGTGCCTACACGGCAGGTAACTTCAAAATGTCCCTACGTGACACAAGACCTCCAAGGCGCCACTCATCCTTTTGTGCGACAGGCGCAAGAGGAGTCACTGCACCCACAATACATTGAACCCTTCCCAGTCGTGGAAAAAACCGACACGTTTGTTCTGCGCGTTAGCGGCAAGCACGACACCGTCACATTGGAAATGCTAAGGCCGCACATATTGAGCAAACGCACATGCAAGGAAAGGTGTTACCTGACATCGACCACACGACACAGCAAAAGCAACTTCGCTGGCACCCGGATGTTTGTGAGCCTAGATCGCTCGTCTTACATCCCCTCTAAGGAAGTCATATCTGTAGGGACTAGACGAACCACTAAGCGCGTCCAGTCTCGAGAATAGAAAAAAAAAAAAAGAAGACACGCGTGAGCTATACACCTTTTCTAGAAGGGCGCAGCCATCTTGAATGTCGTCACTTCTGGTACGCGGTAAAACATCGTTTTCGTCTCGCCATGCCGCTGGAAGGTGTTTGCGAAAAATGCGTGATTGTCAAACATTCTTGTTTTGCCTCACCTATTTTTTCACGCATATTCCAGGTTGAAAAGTTGTATTAGTTTTTCGTCCCGCATACCAGATATCGAACCCACGTGACTGAGAACGATAGAAAACAAAGAACGTCTATATCAGGGGTGGCCAGGCTGGCCCGGCCTAAGAGCCGCAAACAAAACAACGAAACGTCCAAGAGCCGCGGGGGGGGGGGGGGGGGCAAACTTTTGTTCAGAGCAGTAAACGAAAATCGAACTACTTTCAATCTATCCGAGTCAAAAGCAGTACAACCGTACGCAAGGTAGCAGTAGCACAAGACTACGACACCACAACCTGTCTTTCAATCTAAAACGCGTTCCATTTCTCTTTTTTTTTCTTGTGTGTGTGCTGGGGAGGGGGGGGGGGGGAGGGGTTAGGGGAGGGGGCCACGAGCCGCACTTTAACACGCGAAGAGCCGCATGCGCCTCGTGAGCCGCAGCTTGGCCACCCCTGGTCTATTAGCGGCGATATGTTTTGGTGGCGCCCTCCTGTGGTTCCCCCTTGTGACGTCATTACCTTGCAAACAACAAGTTTGATGGTGTTTGTTATTAGCATGGTGGAAGCTTGAAATCATTGCGCTCTCAAAGGAACGCTGCCAAAACCGTCAAAATTAAAGTTCTTTCATTCCTCTTATTTCCGTCGATGATAAATCCCCTTTCCGACGTCATAGTCAGCGTTCGGCCAATCGTGGAAGGCCGACCACAGCGACGCTTTCGGTCGCGCACGGGGCTAATAGTCTCACGAGGTTCAGTTCCTTCCGAGACACCGGCTAAATACAACGTTTCCGATTGCCCATCTCCTGACAGCTCCTTTCACCATAACACTAATGTTATTTCCTTATTTCCTGTTTTCGCCCTTGTACATAGTTAAAGCTAATTTTCTCTACATTCTTTCCTCCCACATTTTCTTTTCGGCTTCTTTTACTTCCTTTTCACAAAGATAGCTTGCTCTGCCCCAGCACTTAACTGTTGACATTTAAATTTCAACATTCGGATTCTGTTTGTTCATTTCGTGTTCAAACGTTTCATATATAAATGCTTAAGTACCTTTCTTGCCCGCAATGCATTCTCCATCGCGTCTAGTCTTATTCAAATTTCATTTTACTGATCGCCTCTATAACCTCAAAAGTTGCCTCCCTTCCATATTCTCTTTACTAGTGCATATCTATTGTAATTCTATAGTGCTCCATAATCACTGAATTCCCCTTTTCTTTCTTTAGTATATTTACTTCCTGTTTTTCTAAATATCGTTTTCCCTAATTCAACCATACTCCCAATATTTATGTTTCTCCACATGTTCTATTAAGGTGTCTTTATTTTTAGCGGGTCCCCTTTGTCACCCTTAAAAACCATTGTTCCTGACTTGTAGCTAATGAATTTCAGACCCAGAGAGTTTCACTCTCCACAGATCTTAATCAGCCCCTGTAACCTATACCTGCTATCTGCTGGCAATGCAATGTCGTCTGCGTAAAACAATCCTGGTATAACTTGGTTTACCTTTCTCCCCTCACTCCTTATACGACAAATCAAAACCTAAGTTGCACTCTTCTAATTTTTTTCCTTTCTACTCAAGTGTATTATGAAAACTAGGGGCGATAGGAAACAACTCCGCCTAATTCCTCTTTTTATTGCTGGTGGTTCCATTATTTCTGCTTCTCATATTATAACCACCTTATTATTTGTGTACGCCTGTTGTAAAAGACTAACTAAATATGCTTCTAAATCATACTCACTCAGCTGTACCCAGAGTCTTTCCTGACTCACATTTTTCTACGCCCCTTTAAAGTCTAGAAATACTATCCATAACGGTATTTTACTCATCCGTGCCTCCTTTATACATTGAGAGACGACAAATAAGTTATCTAACCTTCTATTTCTTCGGAGCCCAATCTGTAGCTCGCATGGCTGTTTTCTGCCCATTCTTCAGTTCTTTTTACCACCTGTATCGCCAATCTGCATAGCACTGGGGTGTATGATGTTATTCTACCCTTATATTCCTTGTCTTTATATAACAATCTCATCCTGCTTAGTTTCCAGTTATCTTGTACCTCCCCCCCCCCCCCCCCCCCCCCCCCTCGCCCTCATGATTATTAGGTCAATTGCCTGTCGTAACTTTAATATGTTTTTTCTAGTGTCTCGGCTAGTCTCATTCCTACGCCATCTTGTTCCGTCGCCGTTCCAACCGGTACCTTACTTTGGTACTTCCCTATTGATTCAAGTCGCTGGCAATGCAGCTTCCGTGATGTCTTCCTCGGATGTTTCCAGTCTCTGTCCGAATATCTAGCGCTAGAGGTTCAGACCAGATTGCAAATCTATAAGAACTAACCGCCATTTTTGTTCAAATGTTATCAGCGATATTTTAATATTCTAAGTGGGAAAATGCGTCAACCACTGGAAACAGGCGACATTTTCCATGTGGAAGTATAAACAAACTCACCCAAGATTTGAATGAAATAACGGTTAGTTTTGAAACTCTGGCGTCTGGTCCGGACCGCTAGCGCTACATTTGAGCGGAGACCTAGCCTTCGGAGATGCGTAGTTTATTTTTGCGGGGAGAATCAAACACTGTGAATATTTTTCGGGACACGCCGCTCATGGTGCGCCTGATACAGTGTCAGATGCGTTAACCATGACGGAAGTTGTAGTGTCGCATTGCGAATAAGTCAGTAACAATGCAGTAACAGTACTGTAGAGTTCCTTTCTAATGATCGCAAGTGCTGAAATGACTGGTCCTGTCCAACAGAGCCGCTCCTGCGCCTCGATCCTGCGGTAAATGTCTGACTGGAGCATGGCTGCAAAAAGGCGAAATGAAAAAATTAGGGCTGGGAAATTGATCGATTAACCTACCGATTAATCGATTAATGCTTTAATCGCGATTATTTTGTTTAAACGGTTAATCGGTAAAATTTTGACGAACCAAAATTAAATAAAAATGAAATGCTTTCACTATGCAGACATGGACGAGCACACCTATATGAAGTGACAAATATAGGTGAAGTATTAACTTAAGGTAAACTGTAAGGGGGAGATTTGTAACTTCAGACATGTGCAGAAGTTTACACATGTCCCAGCGACTTCAACGCCATCCGAGTGTCGGTTTAGCGCAGCAGAGACTACTGTGAGCAATCAAAGGAGGTCGCCCTTCTCGGAGAATATCAACGAACATTTTTAACTCATGAAGCTGAAGTAATAATGTGAGTGTGAGTGTTTTTTAACTGTTCTCAACTGTATATCGAAGCTGATTCATAATTAAAATTATTGCGTCGTTTAACACATATTCAGCAAAAAAAAAAAAACAACAACAACATAGATGCAATTTTTATTTTTAATCAATATTATTATGCATAGAAATGAACGAGACCGATTAATTGATTAATTAATCGATTAAAGGGTGGCGATTAATCGGGTTAAAATTTTTAATCGACGCCCAGCCCTAGAAAAAATGATAAAAAAATTATTCCAAATTGCTTGGCAATTGTGTTGGATACATAAAACATTCTTGAATGACAAACGTTTAGCGATACTCCCAGTTTACAGACGCCAAACGCCTACGTTCACGACGTTCTTTATCGGATAATTTAACGCGTGGCATGTCTCGATAGTTGTTCCTAGAATGATGCGACACTACTGCTAATCACGGGCTGGTAGACCTGAAGATCTTCCAGAGCCTTCCATTGTTTCGATCTTCCCTCCCTCAGTGCGCACAGGTGGTCGAGCCCCTCCTCGTCTACCTCTCTGGTCACATGACCTCCCCGTTAACCAATCAGCGTTGAGCACCGCACCTGTCTCCCACCCGATAACGATGATAATCAGTGTCGAGCCTGGTGGCACCGCTTTTATCCAGCATTCACTTTTTTCTGGGCTTCACGAAATGCCGACCACTTAGCCAAAGACCGTTTCACGTTAAAACGTGAAAGGGTGTCAAATTGCCATCTGCCGGACGCAGAGCGGATGCCCCTTAGGGCTTTCCCGCCAAATGGCACGTGAACTCACAGTGATGTGCCGTGACATGCAAATAAAGATACTAAAAAAAATGTGTCGTGACATGCAGGAAAGACACTCGCTTATGGCGCGTTCACACTGGAAGCGGATCCGCAAACGCGACGCGGATCCGCGCATTCTCAACCGCAAAGCGGCTAGGATCGAGCGGTTGGAGTGCGTTTTTGCCAACCGCTTCGGGACCGATTTCTCCCAACCGCTTCCACGAACCGCAAAACGGCAACCAATCACAACGCGACGCTGACGTGACGTCAGTGACTTTCGAAACAAGATGGTACCTGTCGCTGGTGAGGCGTCCAAGGCGCTGTAGTCCTAGCGTTACAGCAGACAAATCAACGGAGAAACGTGATGTTCACGTCCGTCACTTGAATCCGCCGCAAAAAGAATTGAATCGAAATTTTAACGGGCTTCGCACCGGTGATTTGGTTCGGGTAAGAGTTTGTTTATTATTCCGGGTGCTACAGCCCGAAGCTCGCTGCCTTGTTAGTCTCTGCCCGTAGAACGTCAGAACCCGCCCCTCATCGACCGAAATGTCAGCTTTTCGACCCACTAAGATAGTCGCGTGAACTATTAAAAGCTTTCGACACCGTGCATGACCACCACGAAGGCCGATAGGGACGTTGTGAGCCTGATTGCGTAGCCAACGCACTACCGCGGAGCGGGCAGGGTACCTACGCTAGCTCGACTTGCAACGATTACTACTAACAAAAGAAATAAAGGGAACCTACTCAAGGAATAAAGTGTACGTACCAGACGATGCAGAGGTAATGTATACGGCGTTTATTTGAGATTTATGTCAAACAAACAGTAGACTCGATCGACGTGCGAGTGACGAGAGGAGAGTCCGCCACCAACGAAGCCACGACCGGCTAGCTCCCGAACACATTCCCCCGCACCACGGTCCACCCCACCGCTCACTACTTCGAAAATGACAAGAGCGAACAACGAGGGGGAAAAGAAAACTGGCCCTCTATCCCGAAAACAAGGTTAGCTATTCATGCGGGAAGGGTTCTCTTCGAAGAAAAGGGCGGGGGCATCCTGTTCTGAGTCAGCAAGGCGCGCCTAGCTGGGATTTGCTTGTGGCGAAGTCGAGGAAATCACAGGCCAGTTTGGCGGGTCCATGCTTCTTTTTTCGCTGCCTGAACTCGTGATGCGTGCGAACATCCCGAAGAAAAATCTTCAAGTTCCAAAATAGCAATATTTTGGCTTTGGATTGTCAATTAAAGTGGATTTTGGATTGTAAAACAGGGTTGCCAAAGGCAAGTCTCAAAAGATCAAGCGTGATCGCCGAGAAACCGCCAACCGCCTCTTGGTGTGTCTGAACGGGGGCGCTCGCGAACCGCATCCACCTTCTCTGATGACGCCATCTACATTAGCACAACGGCTTTGTTATTTGTGAGGTGTTGTGCGGCGCCTCCTTCTCTCTGGCTCCGCGCCAGCTGTGCGCGTGACTTTGAAGAAAACAAAGGGCTCATTTTGACAAAAACCCGGCGGTGTCTGTCAGTTTGTCAGTACGGGGACAGAGGGAGATGTTGACGCGTGCTGACGTCAGCGCTTCGCACCAATGGGAGCGTCGCGCGCATCACCCTCTCCCCCTCATCCCTCTCTCCCCGGCGCTCACAAACGAAAGACACCGCCGTTTTTTCTTCAAAACGAGCGTTCTAATGCTAACGCATTAAAAACAAACCAGTGTCGCCACAGACCAGGAAAGCGGATTGAACAGCTCTCACAAGAAAGAGCGAACGCTACAATACGCGCTTCGCTTCCAACGCACAGGGCAGAGCCATCTTAAGGATGGGTTGAAGCGCGACTGCTGCACCGCAACTCGGTTCTGATACGAAGCTTGGGAGTTTCGGTGCTCTGGGAACATTTATTGACTCTTATTCCACACTATACTCCGTTCACCCCTAAGCATGAGACTACAATGAAAGTTATGTGCCCGCCGGACCAATCAGCCGCCTCCCTTTTATCGCCTGACCGGGCTCTCCGCCCATGGGTATGACCGCGAGCGTGAGGACGTGGTGAATGAGAGGCGCATGACTGGTCCAACGAGGACCCCGGCAAAAGAAGCAGACGAACTTGCGCTCCGCATAGACGTTTTTTGTTTCCTTTCGTTCTCAGTCACGTGGGTTTCGTATCTGGTATGTGGGACGACAAAATAACGAGACAATTTCAACTTTCAACCTGGAATATACGAGGCAATATAGGTGAGGCAAAACAAGGATATGTGCCAATCACGCATTTTTTCGTGAACACCTTCCAGCTGCGTGGAGACGTCAGAACGCGGAGTTCTGATTGGCTCTGGTTGAAGAATAGTGGGTATACCTCAAAGAAAGCTGCCTTCAGGTCTACCCTCTATCCTTCCAGTCAGAGACAATCAGAGATGGGCGTTCTGATGTCACCACAAGCCCCTGTGCAAGAGGCAGACGAACTTGTGCTCCGCATAGTCTGGCAGCTTAAGAAATGCGGGGAGTGACTTATTGTGTTCGCGCTTCTTGCTTCGCCATTCTCTTTTTGAAAGTCTTATTGGCTGATGCAGCAATCTAATTGTTTGCAAAAAGTACATCGCCACGGCGCTCATTACCTTCGTGCGTTTACTATCATCGACCGCACCAATCACGCACAGGAAATGCGTCACGATCCTACCTATTTTGTTCTGCGTGATCGGTTCAGACGTTCATGACTGAAAGGGGCACTGACACATCAAAATCATATTTTTTTATTATCTGAAACGATTGAAAACGATGCTGGGACATTACCCTCAAAATTCTAAACTTGGGAATTCAGTATTTGTGAATTAAAAAAACACTTTCCAAATGCGGAATTTGAAGTTCCCGCGCGATCCGCGCCAGTGCAGTGAGTCAAATTTTGCGGTCTCCTGCGACTCGACTTTCTTTCGGACCTCCGCTCCACGCTATGAAGAAGGCTATGAAGCAAAGCGCCGTTGCCACCGCGACCCGAAGCGAGGAGGAGGTGAGCAGGCGGGATAGAAGGGAGCCGGCGCGGGAAAAACCGGTTTCGTCCCCGATTCGCCGATGTGCTCGAGCTTTGCCAAGTTTACCGAAGGAGGATACAAATCCAGGAAGCGACGTCACACCGAACTCTGATTTTTGGTATTTCAAAAAGAGGGGCCGTAGTGCGTTCGCAATTGCGTTAAAAAACATATTTTACGATTGCCGTTATTAAACGTCATAGAAACGTCGCCTACAAAGCTTCTAAATTTCCTGATTTTTGACGTCACCGATCAAAAGAAGGGAGGAGGCGAGAAGCGGGAGATTCAAACGCCAAAAATCAAAAGGCGCGCGCGCGAGAGAGAATTTTTTTTTTTTTTTCGCGATGCGGTTTTTTTTGCGTGTCTATGATTACAACTTGCATCGTTTTAGACAATAAAAAAATACGACCTTTGGGGTGTCAGTGCCCCTTTAAGACAACTCTGGGACAGGAGAAACAAGAAGGACAAGCACGACGAAGTCTCAAGTTTTTGAGACTTCGTCGCGTTTGTCCTTCTTGTTTCCCCTGTCTCAGGGTTGTCTTAAATCATGAACGTAAACCAGCTTGTCTGCGCCTTATCACTCATTTCAATGGTTTAAACGGTTGTAGCAAGCCCAGAAAGACAGCGAGTGCTATGGTGATGCACTTTGTGTGCTGTTTGATTGGGCCCATCAGAACGTAGCGTAGGCTGTGCTTGGACATAGTGTGAAACGGAGTATAGAATTCACTCAGCGCTTTAGATCCACGTAGAGGAAGTATAGGCAGTTACTTTAGATTGGCGTAGAGTGTCTCAGATTTGTTGGATGCGCCCGAACACCATCGTGGACGCACGGTTGTCCGCGCGGTCTTCGCGAAAAACAACTGCGCCCTGGATGCAGCGTTGTGGAGGCGCCTCAGCAGCCACCTGCTAGAAGTTAATTCCGTTGACCCGGATGCAGCTAACTATCCTGACAACGTTTTTGCGTGCAAACTTTCATGTTTATGAACGACACGCACGACGCAGCTGGTTGAAGAACCTGCTGCGAAACAGACGACACTTGCACTGCGCCCGTTATCTATAGTGTGGTGGATCACGTGACAACAACGCGGTGCCCCGTTCCATCGACAGCGTGAAGCCAATGTTGCCAGGTGTAGCTTAAATTTTGGTATCAGTTAATGGTAATAGCTGAAGCAAAATTCAAACAGAAAATGAATAAGTTTTCAGTAAAAACTTATTCATTTTCTACTACTTTCCTATGTGTCACCCATTATCTAGAATATTGAGAACTGAGCGGAGTTGCTCTTTTAAATCTATGTGAAATATAAATTGAAGTCGCTGTCAAACCGATGCACTATTAGTCAGTATGAAATGGCAGAACCACAGGTAAAGGACAAAAGAATGCGGAAGGGGCGTCCAAAAAAACAAAACAAATTTAAGACCAATCACTACGGAATCACTAAAATATAGTTTAAATGTACATCCTGAATATATTGGTTTCTGCTTTTGAAAAACGCCTAGATCCATGGGTTCAAGATTTAAAGCGTTTTTTGTGAGTTTTGCCGAGTTACCTGAGAGCTTAAATTCCCTTAAAAAGGAGGGGAAAAACGACTAAAGCATAAAGAAGCAATGTTAAAGAGCCCACCATATTTGTATCCAAAGCGGTCAGACAGTGGTAAAAATGAACTAGGCAGACTGTTTAGAATTAGATGGACCAAAGAAGGTATACATTCGCCTCTGCTCGTTCGGGGAATCTTCTGATGGGTAGCCGTTTTCAAGGCTCTCGTTGTGAATGTCTTGCAGTGACGTCGACGTTTCGCCTCTCCGGAAAGGGTCGGCGAGTCCAACAGCACACAGAATAATCAAGTCCTGCGAACATCCTCCTCCTCCTTCACGGAACGTCACAACACTTGGACGGCGCCAACTCAGAAATTGATCCTAATCCCGACGCCGCACGTCCATCGACGCGTTGATTGGACACGAGGTCCAGCCGAACGCTAGAGCAGCACTCGTGATCAATTTGTGTCTGCGTTCGATATTAGTATGATGACGTCAACATCTCAACATGCTAGCGCACATGCTCTGGCTATTCCAGGTAGTGTTGGGTATTCCAGGTAGCGCATGAAAGCGGGCTCACGTGGGGCCCAACGTGGGCAAAGTGGGCTGGGGTAGCCCCTGCAATACCCCCGTGGGTCCTACCTCGGTTATGCGAGGGAAAGGTTAGCGTAGTTGTGGGCAAAGCGAGGGCACGCCCACTTCGGCTGCCGACGCTACCCCGTGGGTCCCACTTTGGCTATCCGTGAACTTGCCCAACTTAGGCTGCCTGTATGCCACCGTGCATCCCCCCATAGCTATGGGGGGGGGGGGGGGGGCAGAGTTAGCACAGAGGTGGGCTTTACGGAGGCAACGCGGGAGCATGCCCAAACTGGGCTGCCCGTGCACTGCCCCCGTCGACCCCACCACGGCTTTTCGGGGCCAGAGAGGTGGAATCAAAGGGGGCAATGCGCGGGCATGCCCAACTTGAGCTGCCCCTGCAATGCCCCCGTGGGTCCTACCTCGGCTTTACAGGGGTAGAGTTCGCACAGAGGTGGCCTCTACGGGGCACAGCGTGGGCATTTCCAACTTGGGCTACCAATGCAATGCTGTCGTGGGTCCTACCTCGGCTATACGGGGGGCAGAGTTAACGCAGGTGTGGTCTCCACTGGGGCGCCGCGTGAACATACCCAACTTAGCTGCCAATGCAATGCCCCCGTCGTTCCCTTCTTCGGCTTTGCGGGTGCAGAGTTAGCACAGAGGTGGGCTCTACGGGGCACAGCGTGGGCATTTCCAACTTGGGCTACCAATGCAATGCTGTCGTGGGTCCTACCTCGGCTATACGGGGGGCAGAGTTAACGCAGGTGTGGTCTCCACTGGGGCGCCGCGTGAACATACCCAACTTAGCTGCCAATGCAATGCCCCCGTCGTTCCCTTCTTCGGCTTTGCGGGTGCAGAGTTAGCACAGAGGTGGGCTCTACGGGGCACAGCGTGGGCATTTCCAACTTGGGCTACCAATGCAATGCTGTCGTGGGTCCATCCTCCGCTATATGGGGGGCAGAGTGAACGCAGGTGTGGTCTCCACTGGGGCGCCGCGTGAACATACCCAACTTAGCTGCCAATGCAATGCCCCCGTGGTTCCCTTCTTCGGCTTTGCGGGTGCAGAGTTAGCACAGAGGTGGGCTCTACGGGGCACAGCGTGGGCATTTCCAACTTGGGCTACCAATGCAATGCTGTCGTGGGTCCTACCTAGGCTATACGGGGGGCAGAGTTAACGCAGGTGTGGTCTCCACTGGGGCGCCGCGTGAACATACCCAACTTAGCTGCCAATGCAATGCCCCCGTCGTTCCCTTCTTCGGCTTTGCGGGTGCAGAGTTAGCACAGAGGTGGGCTCTACGGGGCACAGCGTGGGCATTTCCAACTTGGGCTACCAATGCAATGCTGTCGTGGGTCCTACCTCCGCTATACGGGGGGCAGAGTGAACGCAGGTGTGGTCTCCACTGGGGCGCCGCGTGAACATACCCAACTTAGCTGCCAATGCAATGCCCCCGTGGTTCCCTTCTTCGGCTTTGCGGGTGCAGAGTTAGCACAGAGGTGGGCTCTACGGGGCACAGCGTGGGTATTTCCAACTTGGGCTACCAATGCAATGCTGTCGTGGGTCCTACCTCGGCTATACGGGGGGCAGAGTTAACGCAGGTGTGGTCTCCACTGGGGCGCCGCGTGAACATACCCAACTTAGCTGCCAATGCAATGCCCCCGTGGTTCCCTTCTTCGGCTTTGCGGGTGCAGAGTTAGCACAGAGGTGGCCTCTACAGGGCACAGCGTGGGCATTTCCAACTTGGGCTACCAATGCAATGCTGTCGTGGGTCCTACCTGGGCTATACGGGGGGCAGAATTAACGCAGGTGTTTTCTCCACTGGGGCGCCGCGTGATTATACCCAACTTAGCTGCCAATGCAATGCCCCCGTGGTTCCCTTCTTCGGCTTTGCGGGTGCAGAGTTAGCACAGAGGTGGGCTCTACGGGGCACAGCGTGGGAATTTCCAACTTGGGCTACCAATGCAATGCTGTGGTGGGTCCTACCTAGGCTATACGGGGGGCAGAGTTAACGCAGGTGTGGTCTCCACTGGGGCGCCACGTGAACATACCCAACTTAGCTGCCAATGCAATGCCCCCGTCGTTCCCTTCTTCGGCTTTGCGGGTGCAGAGTTAGCACAGAGGTGGGCTCTACGGGGCACAGCGTGGGCATTTCCAACTTGGGCTACCAATGCAATGCTGTCGTGGGTCCTACCTCGGCTATACGGGGGGCAGAATTAACGCAGGTGTGGTCTCCACTGGGGCGCCGCGTGATTATACCCAACTTAGCTGCCAATGCAATGCCCCCGTGGTTCCCTTCTTCGGCTTTTCGGGTGCAGAGTTAGCACAGAGGTGGGCTCTACGGGGCACAGCGTGGGCATTTCCAACTTGGGCTACCAATGCAATGCTGTGGTGGGTCCTACCTAGGCTATACGGGGGGCAGAGTTAACGCAGGTGTGGTCTCCACTGGGGCGCCACGTGAACATACCCAACTTAGCTGCCAATGCAATGCCCCCGTCGTTCCCTTCTTCGGCTTTGCGGGTGCAGAGTTAGCACAGAGGTGGGCTCTACGGGGCACAGCGTGGGAATTTCCAACTTGGGCTACCAATGCAATGCTGTGGTGGGTCCTACCTAGGCTATACGGGGGGCAGAGTTAACGCAGGTGTGGTCTCCACTGGGGCGCCACGTGAACATACCCAACTTAGCTGCCAATGCAATGCCCCCGTCGTTCCCTTCTTCGGCTTTGCGGGTGCAGAGTTAGCACAGAGGTGGGCTCTACGGGGCACAGCGTGGGCATTTCCAACTTGGGCTACCAATGCAATGCTGTCGTGGGTCCTACCTGGGCTATACGGGGGGCAGAATTAACGCAGGTGTTTTCTCCACTGGGGCGCCGCGTGATTATACCCAACTTAGCTGCCAATGCAATGCCCCCGTGGTTCCCTTCTTCGGCTTTGCGGGTGCAGAGTTAGCACAGAGGTGGGCTCTACGGGGCACAGCGTGGGAATTTCCAACTTGGGCTACCAATGCAATGCTGTGGTGGGTCCTACCTAGGCTATACGGGGGGCAGAGTTAACGCAGGTGTGGTCTCCACTGGGGCGCCACGTGAACATACCCAACTTAGCTGCCAATGCAATGCCCCCGTCGTTCCCTTCTTCGGCTTTGCGGGTGCAGAGTTAGCACAGAGGTGGGCTCTACGGGGCACAGCGTGGGAATTTCCAACTTGGGCTACCAATGCAATGCTGTGGTGGGTCCTACCTAGGCTATACGGGGGGCAGAGTTAACGCAGGTGTGGTCTCCACTGGGGCGCCACGTGAACATACCCAACTTAGCTGCCAATGCAATGCCCCCGTCGTTCCCTTCTTCGGCTTTGCGGGTGCAGAGTTAGCACAGAGGTGGGCTCTACGGGGCACAGCGTGGGCATTTCCAACTTGGGCTACCAATGCAATGCTGTCGTGGGTCCTACCTGGGCTATACGGGGGGCAGAATTAACGCAGGTGTTTTCTCCACTGGGGCGCCGCGTGATTATACCCAACTTAGCTGCCAATGCAATGCCCCCGTGGTTCCCTTCTTCGGCTTTGCGGGTGCAGAGTTAGCACAGAGGTGGCCTCTACAGGGCACAGCGTGGGCATTTCCAACTTGGGCTACCAATGCAATGCTGTCGTGGGTCCTACCTGGGCTATACGGGGGGCAGAATTAACGCAGGTGTTTTCTCCACTGGGGCGCCACGTGAACATACCCAACTTAGCTGCCAATGCAATGCCCCCGTCGTTCCCTTCTTCGGCTTTGCGGGTGCAGAGTTAGCACAGAGGTGGGCTCTACGGGGCACAGCGTGGGAATTTCCAACTTGGGCTACCAATGCAATGCTGTGGTGGGTCCTACCTAGGCTATACGGGGGGCAGAGTTAACGCAGGTGTGGTCTCCACTGGGGCGCCACGTGAACATACCCAACTTAGCTGCCAATGCAATGCCCCCGTCGTTCCCTTCTTCGGCTTTGCGGGTGCAGAGTTAGCACAGAGGTGGGCTCTACGGGGCACAGCGTGGGCATTTCCAACTTGGGCTACCAATGCAATGCTGTCGTGGGTCCTACCTCGGCTATACGGGGGGCAGAATTAACGCAGGTGTGGTCTCCACTGGGGCGCCGCGTGAACATACCCAACTTAGCTGCCAATGCAATGCCCCCGTGGTTCCCTTCTTCGGCTTTTCGGGTGCAGAGTTAGCACAGAGGTGGGCTCTACGGGGCACAGCGTGGGCATTTCCAACTTGGGCTACCAATGCAATGTTGTCGTGGGTCCTACCTAGGCTATACGGGGGGCAGAGTTAACGCAGGTGTGGTCTCCACTGGGGCGCCACGTGAACATACCCAAATTAGCTGCCAATGCAATGCCCCCGTGGTTCCCTTCTTCGGCTTTGCGGGTGCAGAGTTAGCACAGAGGTGGGCTCTACGGGGCACAGCGTGGGCATTTCCAACTTGGGCTACCAATGCAATGCTGTCGTGGGTCCTACCTCGGCTATACGGGGGGCAGAGTTAACGCAGGTGTGGTCTCCACTGGGGCGCCACGTGAACATACCCAACTTAGCTGCCAATGCAATGCCCCCGTGGTTCCCTTCTTCGGCTTTGCGGGTGCAGAGTTAGCACAGAGGTGGGCTCTACGGGGCACAGCGTGGGCATTTCCAACTTGGGCTACCAATGCAATGCTGTCGTGGGTCCTACCTCGGCTATACGGGGGGCAGAGTTAACGCAGGTGTGGTCTCCACTGGGGCGCCACGTGAACATACCCAAATTAGCTGCCAATGCAATGCCCCCGTGGTTCCCTTCTTCGGCTTTGCGGGTGCAGAGTTAGCACAGAGGTGGGCTCTACGGGGCACAGCGTGGGAATTTCCAACTTGGGCTACCAATGCAATGCTGTCGTGGGTCCTACCTAGGCTATACGGGGGGCAGAGTTAACGCAGGTGTGGTCTCCACTGGGGCGCCACGTGAACATACCCAAATTAGCTGCCAATGCAATGCCCCCGTGGTTCCCTTCTTCGGCTTTGCGGGTGCAGAGTTAGCACAGAGGTGGGCTCTACGGGGCACAGCGTGGGCATTTCCAACTTGGGCTACCAATGCAATGCTGTCGTGGGTCCTACCTCGGCTATACGGGGGGCAGAGTTAACGCAGGTGTGGTCTCCACTGGGGCGCCGCGTGAACATACCCAACTTAGCTGCCAATGCAATGCCCCCGTCGTTCCCTTCTTCGGCTTTGCGGGTGCAGAGTTAGCACAGAGGTGGGCTCTACGGGGCACAGCGTGGGCATTTCCAACTTGGGCTACCAATGCAATGCTGTCGTGGGTCCTACCTCGGCTATACGGGGGGCAGAGTTAACGCAGGTGTGGTCTCCACTGGGGCGCCGCGTGAACATACCCAACTTAGCTGCCAATGCAATGCCCCCGTGGTTCCCTTCTTCGGCTTTGCGGGTGCAGAGTTAGCACAGAGGGGGGCTCTACGGGGCACAGCGTGGACATGCCCAACTTAGGCTACTAATGCAATGCTCCTGTGAAACAGAGAGGTGGGCTCACGCGGGCATGCCCAAGTTGGGCAACCCTATGCAGTGCACCCGTGGGTTTCACCTTGCCTCTACGGAAACAGACTTAGCAGGGAGGTGGGCTCCAAGGGGACATGTCCAATTCGGTCTATCCTGCAATGCCCCCTTGGGTCCTACCTCGGCTATAGGGGACAGAGCTAACAAAAAGGTGGACTCCACTGGGACAAAACGTGGACATGCCCATCTTATACCCGTGCCACACGGGCAACTCGAATGTCATTTACAACGAATGACATTTGTGTGATTGGCGAATCAGCTCGCAGTCTGTCGCGCGTGGAATGCGCTACGCCCGGAGTGTCGCGCGCTGATTGGCCGTCCGCTCAAATGTCATTCGTTGTAAATGGAATTCGAGTTGCCCGTGTGACACGGGTATTAGGCTACCAATGCACTGCCCCCGTGTAACAGAGAGATGGGCTCACGGGGGCATGCCCAAGTTGGGCAGCCTATGCAATGCACCTGTGGGTCCCACCTCGGGTATACGGAGACAGAGGTAGCAGAGAGGAGGGGTCCACGGGAACATGTCCAATTTGGTCTACCCTGAAATGCACCCGTCGGTCTTACCTCAGCTATAGGGGGCAGAGTTAACACAAAGATAGACTCTACTGCGACACCGCCTGAACATGTCCAACTTCGCTGCCCATGCAATGCTCCCGTGGGTTCTACTTTGGCTTTACGGGGGCAGAGTTATCACAGAAGTGGGCTCTACGGGGCACAGCGTGGACATGTCCAACTTAGGCTACTAATGCAATGCTCCTGTGAAACAGAGAGGTGGGCTCACGAGGGCATGCTCAAGTTGGGCAACCCTATGCAGTGCACCCGTGGGTTTCACCTTGCCTCTACGGAAACAGACTTAGCAGGGAGGTGGGCTCCAAGGGGACATGTCCAATTTGGTCTACCCTGAAATGCACCCGTCGGTCTTACCTCAGCTATAGGGGGCAGAGTTAACACAAAGATAGACTCTACTGCGACACCGCCTGAACATGTCCAACTTCGCTGCCCATGCAATGCTCCCGTGGGTTCTACTTTGGCTTTACGGGGGCAGAGTTATCACAGAAGTGGGCTCTGCGGGGAACAGCGTGCATATGCCTAACTTGGGCTACCAATGCAATGCCCCCTTTGGTCTCAACTCGGCTATACAGGGACATGGTAAAACAGCGCACAGAACACGGAGAAAGAAAAAATCAGGTAGAACGAAAGAGCTCTGACCCCCAACTGATTTATTTTGGAAAAAAGAGAAAAAAGAAGCTTCAGAAATTATTCCCACATGAAAGCAAAAAAGCAAAGGAAAAAAGAAAAGGAAGATAATATAAACTAGGTATGATTCAATCATATCTGGCCTTTATTATCTACCTTTTCCTTTTTCCTTCTTTCCTTCGCTTTGGAAATGATTTCTGAAGCTTCTTTTTTCTCCTCTTTCAAAATAAATCAGTTGGGAGTCGGCGCTCTTTCGTACTACCTGCCTTTTCTCTTCCTCCGTGTTCTGTGCGCTGTTTTACCATGTCGAATTACAAACTAGCTCAAATTACTACTTTATACGGGGGCAGAGTTAACAGTAAGGTGAGCTCCACGGGGGCGTGCCCAAGTTGGGCTGCCTATGCTCCGTGGGTCCCACCTCGGGTATACACTATTTTCACAAGGGCGCAGCCATCTTGAATGTCGTGACTTCTAGAATGCGTTAAAACATCGTTTTGATTTCTCCACGCAGCTGGAAGGTGTTCACACAAAATGCGTGATTGTCACACATTCTCGTTTTGCCTCATTTATATTTTCTCGTGTATTCCAAGTTGAAATGTTTAATTATTTTTTCAGCCCGCATACCAGATACGGAACCCACGTGACTGAGAACGATAGGAAACGAAAAGCGTCTATAGACCGACACGCGGAGAGGCTCTGTTTCCCAACACGGCCGGAAGGCCACGCATGCGCGGAAGCTATGTGGGCAAGAGCGGCCCGGCTCTCCGTGTTTTCGCCATTGCGTTGTGTGGGGTGCGCTCGTTGATGACGTTGTAGGGACGCTTCTAGCTTTATTTGTGCGTCGTATATCCTGACAACGTATGTCGTATGCTATGCCCGACTATTTGAGCTCACTACCCGAGCCTCAACGGCAGCGGTATCGAAACAAACTGTGCGTGGATGGCGTTGCCTTCGAGAATCCGTACACCGCAAACAAGGCCTGCTGGACTTCCGACCTGAAGTTGCTGCCACCGAAGTCGACGGCTCACGTCGTCGTTTACTTAGTTTTTTTCGCAAAGCCAGTTGACGGCCCACACGGTGCAGGCGGACAAGTCTCTCGAGGCCTACGATTACTTCGAGTCGGTTTCCGCACTGCCGCCATGATCAGCAGACTGTGGGTCTGCGGAAGTGTATTTATTAATTGATTAAATACACGCAGCGTCTTCAAGTCAATGTATGATATTTTTCCTACCCTCATGATCGCAAGGCATGACAAGCAGAAACGCTTTGTTCGTTCTGCAGTCTTGGCGGTAACACGTTACAAGTAACGGCGTTACTTTTTGCAGTAACGTAGATCTCGTACTCGTTACTTTTTCGACACAGTAACGTATAACGTACTTACGTTACTATTTCAAGTAACGGTGTTACATTACTCGTTACTACTTCCAAAGTCTTAAAGACCTTTTTAGGCGTCAAGCCATGTGAAATTTCTGCGTTTTTTTCTCGTGAGTATTTAGGTGAAACCGTAAAAAGAGATACAGTAATTATGTTCAGTTTCTGCATGAACATAATGTTTCTTGATATATGAGCTTATTATGCATACCTGTATCGTGAAAACAGTAAAACGTGTTAAATCATAATTTAAAAAGTAACGCAGAAGTAACGTGCGTTACATTTTATGGGAATCGGTAACGCGTTCCTTTTATTTTTAGGTAACGTAGCTCGGTAACGCGTTACTTTTAGTTGCAAGTAACGAGTGACGTATTTCGTTACTTTTTTTGGTAACGCCTACAACACTGCCGTTCTGTCGCCGATCCCCTTCTGCTGGGTAGCACGGGTGTAGCGAGCCTCCGACGAGCGCTTGGCCGATGCTTTCTGCGCGAACACCGTGGGAGCAAAATCCGGGTGGTCTCGATCAGACGACGGTTTCCCTGCACATAAGCAAGCCTCGGGACGGAGATAGAAATGGAAGCCGCACTTGCCTTCAAGAAAGTGCTTGCTGCACAAACGGTCGTTCGCGCGAGGCGACCATTCTTTTCGATCCACGGATATTAGACAGTTTTAGTATAGCGTTGCTGGCTCTTACGTACGCAATACGCAATAGTATAGCGTACGCTAAAAATGACCTGCTCGGACCGAATTTAGTTGTGCGTTACGTTTTCGAGTGAACACCGCGCATGATCTTGGCTAAATTTGCTAGAGCCGTAGAATTCCGCGTGCTTATAGCGCAACCATGCTCCTGGAAAGAAATATTTAAAATGAAAACGTGTCCAATCATTTTATTTCAAATTAAACCAAGCCGCAGTTGCCTCGTCAAGCGCGCTTTTCTGCGGGGTACAGAGGCTACGAGTACGAGTGCGTAGCCAAATTCGATCACGGAGCCTCCGTCAGTCGTCCCGTGGAAACGGCAGCTTTTATCAATGCTACCGCGGAATGAAATTCATGACCTACTTATGTCCAGTGCATAGCGGCGAGAACTTCGGCGATTTCTTTTAGAGTCGTTCGTCCGAAAGCGATGAACTGTGCGAATAGGCTTAGCGTTGAGCAGATCGCAGCGTTGACGCACATTGCGAGTGGCGAACATTTTCACTGTGCACTCCTTCAGCTGCACGGCGATCTGATTCGACCGCGGTAGGTCCCAGAAAGAATTGCCGAGCTGAACATCACGCAATTTCACGTAACACAGAAGTTCGAAAACACCACGTCGCCCTTGCTGCGCCAGTCGAGGTAACCGCCATCTTGAAACTGGCGCTCTCGTTGGGTCCGAGATCTCTCGAGAGCGTCCCGCAAGGCCCGCTAGCCCGCCACGCAAAATCCCCAGCGTTGCGTGCGTACGCAATACGCTAGCTCTACTATTGCGTTCTGCGCACGCGCACTCCCGACCCGCAATTTTATTGCGTACGCATTGTTCTTCTTGTTAAGTAAAGTCGGCGCAGTTTTCTTGATCATTATGATTCCCGGCTTTTGGAATATTTTTGCAAGGCTTTAGCGTACGATCCACTAAAACTGTCTATTATCCACCTTCTGTGCGTTTCAGAGTCCGCCGTTAACTTGTGGAAACTCATTTCACTACCTTTGCTGTACCTTTCGGTGCAATTAATGGTTACACAGCTACGCGGCATGCTGAAATGCTATGACGCCTATGCGAAATGTCCACACCACCCGGCTCCGGCGCGATCGCAGCGCCGCCGCAGCTCCGTGACGTCAAGCCCGCGCCTCGATCTATTCGCGACTCCAACTAACTATAGGTGGCGCCACTCGTTTTTTAAAATGGCGGTTATAGTGAGGGTCGGAGATGCGTGCCGCTGCTGAGCCTGTCTAGTGTGCTGACTTCACTGAGCGACGCAAATTATTTCTGGTAATACTAGGGAGCTAGGGTGTTATGAGCGCAGGTCACCTCTTTACCCTGAAAACAAAAACGGTCTTTAGCGTAATACTTAATCCAGGACGTACATTTTAATTCTGGAGCGAAACCGAAACTAACCTCGATTTTGGATTTAATTTATCGATATAGGCCTTAACTTCAAATTCTTTGATAACTCAAGATGTGTCTCACATCGTAATTATTTAGTTAAAGAAGGTGTTCTCGGAAACTTTATTGTGTGACATACATGTTCGATTCAGGCACTTCAAAATATTTTGGAGATTTCAGTGTCCCTTACAGTGTCCTTCATACACCTTAGAGGTAACATAAAATATTGTACTTTAAAAAATCAGCGCTGATATTTGTGCGTTCTCGCTGCCTTTTCTCGCCCAGATAATTGCCATGTGAAATAATGAACTGCGGACCTTTTACTGGGTTTTGGGGTATTTAGATGATTATTTGCTTTAACATTATTCCTAGCACAAGAATAAGAGAATAAAAACCAATGTTTACAATATGTTCACAAAACGTATAAATTAATAAACGCTGTTCTCATTACAGCAACCCAAACACGGAATCCGAGTCAGACAACTGAAGTGTGTGTTTTGTTTTGTAGCAACGCGTGACGCATAGGGCTTTATATGGCATCCAGTGTTTGACTGTTTGTCTATCTTGATAACGATGTCAGAGTTTTTCATGTGCTAAAAAGAAAAAGAAAAAATGATACCTTTCTGGAAAGACTATTACGGTTAAATGGCGCATTTTTCTGATCGTGGCGTTAATTGGGGGGCATTGCCGTGATATGTATTAATAATAATTATATTAAAATTCAGATATTTTAATACGCCATTTTTCAAACTCTGATATAATTTGTTGCCTATAATCTAATTTCAAGCGCGTGAACAAGTATGACAATCAAAAGTGTGCTAATTATCACCACTGGTGCCAAATGCAGCATTTTTAATTACCAAGTTATAAAATAAAACTAGTCTCAAATCAATAAAAACATCCTAGTTAATGTGAGAAATCCATGCAAAATTACATTAATTGTGGGCAAAGCATATTTTGCTTTTAAAGTCGCGTCTTTTGACAATCGACAAGAGTTACAAAGTCGCCGCCAAAATCCTTCCAGACCAAATACCCCCCCCCCCCAAAAAAAAAAAAAAATAAAAATAAACAAAGAGTGATTTTTTTTTAATTACCAGTCTTGTTGTAACATTTATAGTAAGTTACAAGTCAAGAAGGTAGCGGCAAATGCCCCTCAAAGGGAATCATATATCCCTCCGCCACCTCCGCATCCAATAGCGTCCCATCGTTTCCGTGACGTTGCGGCCAACGCGCGAGGAGGGTCGTGCCTTTCTGTACATAATTGCTTTATCTCTCGACTTTAACTTAGCATTGTGGAAGCCACGAGAGGGAGATTAAGTCTTCCCCCTTCCGATGGAAACAAAGACGACTTTCGGGGATTAGCTTCCCCCTCCGATTGATACAAAGGCTGCTTTCAGGGGCTCGGTTCCTTCTCCGATGAATACAAAGGTCGCTTTCTTAAAAAGTGGGGGTCGGAGACAAGTTGGAACCACTCTGTGGATATTATCTATCCATTGAAGCGGAGCAAGGAGCGTTTCCAGTGAACTCTTCTTTCGATTGCGGAGGGATTTGAAACCGGCGCACCACGCTTGTGGGAGGAGCTTCTCCTACCTTCTTAACTTGTAACCGACTATAGTTACTTTCATTTTTACGCGCCGTCATTTTGCCAATTTCAGCCTTTCCAGTTCGAAAGAACGCCTACCTGCTTGTACGTCTGCTCACTGCAGCACGTTGCGTTGACGTTGGAAGCCGGTCAAACAGCTGTGAGTTTTAGTATTGCGTATACGAGCGAACGCAAGCGCTGTGTGCTTGCGTTAAGCGCCAAACACATTTACGACGAAACCGTTCGATCCGACGTGCGGACTGCCGGAATGACCTTGGGGGGCGAGGGTTTTCGTAACACCGGAGAGCGTTGAAAACCCTCGCCTCCGACCGTCGTATCGCCTGGTCGGACGTCGGATCGGACGGTTTCGTCGTACATGTGTTTCGCGCTTTAGCGCGTGCGCAGAGCCCCGAATTGCGGTCTTGGATCGGCGCATGGCGGTGGGGCGCACGCACAACGTGGGGCACGCAGCTCTAACGCAAACGCACAGCGCTTTTGTTTGCTTCCATACGCAATACTAAAACTATATATAGTCGGTTACAAGTTAAGAAGGTAGTAGAAGCTCCTCCCCATAAGCGTGATGCGCCCGCTTCAGACGCTTCCGCAGTCGAGAAAATAGTTCGCTGAAAACGCCCCTTCTGCTTCAATGGATAGATATTGACTACAGACAGACCTTGTAGCGGGTGGCAGCTTGCGCCACCTAGCCGAGGCAAATTACTCGCTCCGGAAGGTTGAAGTAAAAAGAAGGCTTCAGTGCAACGAAAATTGTAACTTTTATAAGTAATTCATATATGGTTGTTGTTTTTAGCTTGATAACCTTCCTACACGAATTAGGTACATTCCGTGCATTTGCTGCGTTTGTTAAAAAAACCATGCGTTTCGGGTTTTGAAACCCCCTGCGATTCGCGTTTTGAAAAATCCGAAGTCGTCTTTTCTTTTCCGTTATGAATCCCAACGTGGAGACAGCGGAATGCAATTCCTCCGATTCTGCTTCGTCAACAGAGTCTGGTGCAGCCTCGCCGTCTACGCCAAGGCGCCTCTACAAGAAGCATAAGAGCGGCGATGTCCTCAACCGAGTTGCACGGCAGCTGATAATGAACGCGTACGTTCAGATGCGACACGAACCGCCCGCCAAGCCCGGCCAGCCCGGCCTCACTGTGGAGGAGTCCTGCATCAAAGTCAGCAAACTGCTTGGCGTTGGTGTACGCACCGTCCTCGAGATTAGGAAGCAGGCGAAAGAAACCGAGGGACAAGTTGTGACACCTTCTCGGAAGCGCCCAGCAAGTGAAGGCAAGAGGCGGCGCGAAGTCAGGTACGGCGACTTCACGTTGTGCGCGCTGAGATCGTGCGTCCACCGTTTCTTTCGACGGAACGAGGTCCCCACGGTCAAGAAGATAACGGCCGAATTCTGCACGAGCACTGACCTTCCCTCGTTGAAGGCTTGGACTGTGCGTCGCCTTCTCCACGACATCGGATTTGAGCATGACAAGAGGGAACGAAACTCGCGGCTGATTGAACGAGAGGACATCGTCGCCTGGCAGCAGAAGTACCTGCATGAGATCGCACGTCACCGACAAGATGGTCGAAAGATCTTCTACTTGGACGAGACATGGGTGACGGCAGGGCATACTGTCTCAAGGGTGTGGGTAGACACGACCGCGGCCTCGTCTCACGACGCCTTCATGCGTGGTCTCTCGACTGGCCTCAAGCAGCCATCGGGGAAGGGCCAGCGTCTTATTGTCACCCACATCGGCAGCGATGAAGGTTTCGTCGACGGCTGCCTGGACGTGTTCCGTGGACAAAATACCGGCGATTACCACGAGGAAATGGATGGCGCCCGCTTCGAGAAGTGGTTCGACGGTGTCCTCGACAAACTGCCGAAAGGAAGCGTTATCGTCATGGACAACGCTTCTTACCATTCACGGCGGTTGGAAGCAGTGCCGACGACGAGTTCCCGCAAGGACGACATCCGACAGTGGCTGACGTCTAAAAAAGTTTCATGGGACCCCAAGATGCTGAAGAAGCAGCTGCTCAACATTGTGGCCAAGCCACAGCACCTGAAGTATCGTGTGGACACTGCTGCCGAGACGGCTGGCTGCAGTGTGGTCAGGCTCCCACCGTATCACTGCGAGTTCAACCCCATTGAACTGATATGGGCGCAGATCAAGAACGGCGTTGCTGCCCGAAACACGACGTTCAAGATTGTCGACGTGGGGACACTCCTCAACGAAGAAGTTGACAAGGTCACCACTGACAACTGGGTTAATGCAGTCAGGCACGTTATTCACATCGAAGCAACGTTCTGACGAGGCGGTGCCGCAAGTGCCCACATCCAGCCCATCGTCATCCAGCTGGACATGGAGAGGACACCCCATCTGAGAGTGACCTGTCTGGTGTCGAGCCCTTTGACGAAGCTTAACGCCACCATTATGGAGAAAGCGTGGAACATCTCGGAACACAAAACGGTCCTTTTAAGGACCACTCATATGCTTTAAAATTGGATCGTTGTTCTTGTCCACCACTGACCTCCCGTGTCTCATGTTGTCATGCTTCTCTGCTCGTTGCCGTATAGCATTTCGATATGCAGCCACCAGACAAACTTTTTATTTTTGTTGCGATAATGTCTAAGCTGGTCTATACATTGCAATGTGCCATGAATCACAAGTATAGATTTCAACTTCGCGAAAACAAAAGTTTGCAGCCCATCTACGGCAAAGACATCAGATGCCATATTGGCCCTTCCCGCTGTCCAAACATATTTGCTACGCAACAAATAGAATTTTGATTGCAAATAAGCTCTTTTTTGTCTAAGAAAAACGACAACAGATCACTGCCAGTGCTCTGCTTTGAAGCATAAATGGGACATCTGTGGCCATTCACACGACTGAGGCCTCTGGGAATAACAAAACCGTGTGTTAGCACAGCGGAGAGCGAAATCGCACCAGTGTTCTTTTTTGAAGTCTGAAGGAAACGCCTGTGGTCATTCACATGACCGATGCCCCTCTGAAAACAACAGTAACGTGTGTCCGCACTGTGGACAGCTAACTCTTACTGCCAGTGATCTGTTTCGAAGCATAAACTGGACGTCAGTGGCCATTCACACGACCGCGGCCACTCGGAGAATAACAGTAATGTGCGTCAGCGCTGTGGGCAGCTAACTCTAACTGCCAATGATCTGTTTCGAAGCATAAACTGGACGTCGGTCGCCATTCACACGACCGAGGCCACTCTGAGAATAACAGTAATGTGCGTCACCACTGTGGGCAGCTAACTCTAACTGCCAATGATCTGTTTCGAAGCATAAACTGGACGTCTGTCGCCATTCACATGACCGAGGCCACTCTGAGAATAAGAATAATGTGCGTCAGCACTGCGGGCAGCTAACTCTAACTGCCAATGATCTGTTTCGAAGCATAAACTGGACGTCTGTCGCCATTCACATAACCGAGGCCACTCTGAGAATAAGAATAACGTGCGTCAGCACTGCGGGCAGCTAACTCTAACTGCCAATGATCTGTTTCGAAGCATCAACTGGACGTCTGTCGCCATTCACATGACCGAGGCCACTCTGAGAATAAGAATAACGTGCGTCAGCACTGCGGGCAGCTAACTCTAACTGCCAATGATCTGTTTCGAAGCATAAACTGGACGTCGGTCGCCATTCACACGACCGAGGCCACTCTGAGAATAACAGTAATGTGCGTCAGCACTGTGGGCAGCTAACTCTAACTGCCAATGATCTGTTTCGAAGCATAAACTGGACGTCTGTCGCCATTCACATGACCGAGGCCACTCTGAGAATAAGAATAACGTGCGTCAGCACTGCGGGCAGCTAACTCTAACTGCCAATGATCTGTTTCGAAGCATAAACTGGACGTCGGTCGCCATTCACACGACCGAGGCCACTCTGAGAATAACAGTAATGTGCGTCAGCAATGTGGGCAGCTAGCTCTAACTGCCAATGATCTGTTTCGAAGCATAAACTGGACGTCTGTCGCCATTCACATGACCGAGGCCACTCTGAGAATAAGAATAACGTGCGTCAGCACTGCGGGCAGCTAACTCTAACTGCCAATGTTCTGTTTCGAAGCATAAACTGCACGTCTGTCGCCATTCACATGACCGAGGCCACTCTGAGAATAAGAATAACGTGCGTCAGCACTGCGGGCAGCTAACTCTAACTGTCAATGATCTGTTTCGAAGCATAAACAGGACGTCTGTCGCCATTCACATGACCGAGGCCACTCTGAGAATAAGAATAACGTGCGTCAGCACTGCGGGCAGCTAACTCTAACTGCCAATGATCTGTTTCGAAGCATAAACTGGACGTCTGTCGCCATTCACATGACCGAGGCCACTCTGAGAAAAAGAATAACGTGCGTCAGCACTGCGGGCAGCTAACTCTAACTGCCAATGATCTGTTTCGAAGCATAAGCTGGACGTCGGTCGCCATTCACATGACCGAGGCCACTCTGAGAATAAGAATAACGTGCGTCAGCACTGCGGGCAGCTAACTCTAACTGCCAATGATCTGTTTCGAAGCATAAACTGGACGTCTGTCGCCATTCACATGACCGAGGCCACTCTGAGAATAAGAATAACGTGCGTCAGCACTGCGGGCAGCTATCTCTAACTGCCAATGATCTGTTTCGAAGCATAAACTGGACGTCGGTTGCCATTCACACGACCGAGGCCACTCTGAGAATAACAGTGATGTGCGTCAGCACTGTGGGCAGCTAACTCTTACTGCCACTGATGTTTCGAAGCATAAACTGGACGTCGGTGGCCATTCACACGACTGAGGCCACTCTGAGAATAACTGTAATGTTCTTCAGCACTGTGGGCAGCTAACTCTTACTGCCAGTGATCTGTTTCGAAGCATAAACTGGACGTCGGTCGCAATTCACACGACCGAGGCCACTCTGAGAATAACAATAACGTACGTCAGCACTGTAAGCAGCTAACTCTAACTGCTAATGATCTGTTTCGAAACATAAACGGGACGTCTGTGGCCATTCACACGACTGAGGCCACCCTGAAGATAACAATACCTTGTGTTAGCACAGTGGAGAGCAAAATCCCAGTACTAGTGCTTCGTTTCGAAGCATAATAGAGACGTCGAAAGTTCCCTTGAAGTCGACGGCCATTATGACTCTTGGGTCGCACTTCGGCGAGTTGGCTAACACCTCGGGGGATGAGGAGCAGGCTGCCCTGTGCGCCGAAGTGCGGTCTGAAGGGGTGTGGCATAGATTTCCTGAATTTCAGAGGCGTCATTGTACTGGCTTGAAATATATCGCAAAAACAGCACCGATTGCTTGACGTGAGGAAAAGTCGGCTACAACATTGGTGAAGAATTGGTGAGAGGACGGAGATCTAAGGAATGCCAATGCCATTAACTGGGCCTCGCTAGTTCAGTTCGACTCAAGCTTGATATCGTCCGTCTTGCAGAAACGCTGTGATGAGGTGAAGCGGTCTTCCATAGAGACCTCAGTTTTGAGCCTCCCGAACTAGTGCAATGTAGAGGATTTAATCAAACCTTTTTAAAGCCGATAGGAACCATGATGCACAGATTGCAGCCTGACTTGTTGCCAAGGACAGAGTTGTGAAGTACTGAAAGGTCGTTTTCGAGTGATTGGGTGGCTTCTGAAACTGGTTTAGAATGAATGGAGGTATTTCTGGGTTTTGTGATGCTATAGTCTGTAACAGGCCTAATCCCATTTTCCGTTGATGCTGCTGTAGTGTGTAGTAATTGCTCGTCGCCAAAAATGTAGTAATAAAAAGAAAGGCGGTCACCCGTGAAAATAAAGAAGAGCAGTGCCTGCGTGGCCTGCGGAAGAGACGAGGTTCTTACATGCCGAGGTGGTGACCGGCGAAGCCGGGGGCGCTGGAGCCCCGGAAGAAAGGAGAGGTCCGATGTGGTCGGTGGTTGAAGGCGCACTCATTTATTTAACGGTCAACAACGTGGGGTTGAAGCGCCACGGGGACGCAACCCTGGTAACACGGGCGCAATGGTGAAACAGTGGCGCCATCTAGTTAGTGTGTATAAAACTGATCAAAAATTTAAATACTACATAGTGCCCCCGTCAGCTGGTCCAGAGGTCAAATATATAGTGCAGGTTACGATTTGGGGTCCCTTCTCGCACCCGGATCAAGTGGGATCGCCTCCTGGAAGGCCTGGGGATGTACTGTTGGAGCGGAATTGTAGGATCCGTCTAATGGGCTGCTAAGAAGTTATCCCATACGACGAATCATGCAGAGCCCTTTGAAGGCTGAGGTCTAAGGCTTGCAACGAGATCAGATAGGTAGGTGGTCGCTTCCCACTGGTGGTGTGCACTTGCCATACCCCTCGGCTTGGGGAGCCCAACGCTAACCCTTAGCTCTCAGGCCCGAGCCCGCTGTACTCTTCATAATTTTGAACCAATAACGCCGATGACGAGTCCATGTTGTCCAGTCCAGAACCATTTCAAATTTGCCTGATGGCTCCTTATCCATCTTGGGTTGACAAAGGCATGGTAGCGCTATTTTAGACGAGGACAAAAGAAAGAAAGACAAGACAGACAAGAGCGCGAGTCTTTCTTTCTTTTGTCCTCGTCTAAAATAGCGCTACCATGCCTTTGGCAACCCAAGACCAATACCAACTAGCCCAGCATTCAGCATTGATAAGCCTCCTTATCCAATTCCAGGTCGTGAACTTTAACAGCAGAGGGACGTGAAATTCATTTTATTTTTTTTGTTCAGAGTGCATTTTGTCTGGCAATGGGTATCTAAAAATGATGCCTGCGATAGTGTTTAAGTAACGCGGCTCGGAAACAGGCTTTTTGTGCGGTGCCACTCATTTCATCAAATTGCTTTT